>JAVTVY010044431.1:0-21562 GCA_036873755.1 Hanleya hanleyi | reverse complement strand
GCTGGATTATGAATGACGGACTAAACGCTTGTAATTACGCGTATCCTGTTTGCAGCCGGATATATGTATCAATTTTGAAGCAAGCGGAAATTAAGCGGCTGAAATATAATATTGAAATCGTAGAAAGATTACAAAACAAATATTTTATTTTTCACCGTGATATTACTATAAGATCCAAGCAACGAGCATACATGACCAATGACGCACCGTCCTCAGGCTGTAAAACTATTATCTTGCCCTTCTCCTTAAACAGCGATGTATCCGGATTCGTGTATGAACTCCATACTGGGTAAATACGGAACGTGATGGTACACACACGTGGTGAGAAAAAGTGTTAGAGAAATGAATGTGTTAACGGATTAGTCATATACATAGAGTTCACAAAATGTAAAAAATCGAAAACGTGGCACAGACTACATTCTCTCAAGACATAGGTATGAATACTCGCAATAGAAGTCATGATAGAACTTCTGATTCAAGCATTCATAGTAGAATATAAAAGGGGGGTTCGAGAACAGGGAAGCAAGGAAGCCGATGACGTCGTGACGTCATAAATAGATCGAAGTCGTGCGGTGTTCGTCTATTCATAGTGTCACGACCATAGCCCAAAGGGCTTGTAGGTCAACGTCTGTTCACCGGATCGCGACAATAGCCCGAGATGTTTGCGGTGTTTTATGTCTGCTCAGCGGACCGTGTCTATAGCTTTTTTGCGGTGTTCGAGGTTATGGTCTATTTATGGAGCCATACTTATAGCCCGAAGGTGCGGTGTTCATCGTCTATATATAGACCTATAACCCGGAGGTGCGGTGTTCACCGAACCGTGGCTATAGCGTGAGAAGTGTTCGCGGTGTTTTATATCCGTTCAGCGGTCCGTGTCTATAGTTAGCGATGGAGCGTGACTAATGAAAGCAGGCGGCTAATTCGGGACCGAAGTCGCATTAATTCCTATGTTGATAGCGTTGAATGAGGCATGAAATACGCAAATTCCTTAATTATGCCCCTTTGTAACTAGGTTAGCAAGTCAACTTGACGTCATATCCGTGTCAACGATCACTTCCGGTCACGATGCGGCCCAGCAAGAGTTATCTTCCCTTACATATCAGTCTGTTAGGCCTTACCTTAACGCCTTATCCTAGCGCCATAGCATACCAGTTTTCCTTTTCTGGGCAAAACCTTGTTCTATTTATAGATCACGCGGAAGTAGTAGAGAACGGGGAGTTTCGGTGGTGCAATGAAGAGCGTTTGGGGAGATGAGGGCCTTTACCCATACGGCTACCTGGTACTGGTAGAGTTACGTTAGCGTATGTGAGGAAGAGGGAGAGGAGGAGGAGGAAGGATGAGAAAGAGGAGGAGGAGGCGGAATTATATGACTAGTATAAAATAGAGAGAAAGCAATACGAAGATTACTAAATAATCGATATTTTCATCAACTCATAGCACTGCACAAATAATGAGACAAAACTGCTTATATGAAATACATCTCCATTGTTGTGGGTATCATTTCGACATCTAGTCTTCCATTTAATGTTTATGTACGAATGTTTCCCTTCTTTCACGAGCTCTTCATAGCCTGTTATAGCCAATGGTAGCCCGTCTGCGAATCTATAAGGCTAGCCCACACGGCAACAACTTCTATATTTCACCATGAACGCTACTATTCGTAGTCCACGCTGGCCGATGTAAACTTTGAACCCCGCGATGGAGATATTCTAGCCGAAGCATTACGTAGAAACAACGCTCAACTCGATGCTATTATAAATACACTCCAAGGTCGGACCAATGATGCCTCTCAGTACCAACGCATGCGTTGTCATCTTATCACGCTCTTAGATGACATCCAATTGTTGACCCGAGTATGTCTTCTACTTGATTGATACTAATATATTATTCTAGTGACATCAAAGACTAGGTCACTATACTGAATCGCTCCTTACGTTGATGTTATATTCTATGAATTGCGCTTGATTGATACTAATATATTATTCTAGTGACACCAATGACTAGGTCACTATACTGAATCGCTCTGTACGTTGATGTTATATTCTATGAATTGCGCTTGATTGATACTAATATATTATTCTAGTGACATCAAAGACTAGGTCACTATACTGAATCGCTCCGTACGTTGACAGTGCGATAAATAACGGTTGATTCTGATGTAGCTGTATGCGAGTGTATGTGTATGCACATATGTGTGCATGTATATGTGTATGTATATACATATGTGTGTGTATATGTATGTATATGTATATATGTGTATGTATCCAACTCTCAACAATTAATCCGACATATCTTTGATTTTGTCTAACTAGTTTTAGGAAAGTTTTTGCATAAAATGGCGGTGGCCCACCGATTATCAGCGACCGCTGTGTTGCTGTCTAGTAAGGCGCACCATAGTCATCTATGTCCATCTTTCGTTTACCAATCTTGTATATATGTTTCTATTTTATTATGTTTTTATGCACGCACCAAACAGTTTGTTATGTTCTATGAATGTAGGTCAGTCTTTAGATTTACTCGCTTTCGTACTCAATCATGGACAATATTACTGACACGTTAGTTGCTGCTCCACTCTCTAACCTAGCATCAAATCTTCCATTTTTCGATGTTCAATTTCCTATAGAAACTAACTGCTCTCCTGTATCTCCACCTGTGAATTACGAATTCTTAGACCAATTATGTTTTAATCCACTTGAATTAAATGACACAGATCAAAGTAAAGCTTCCACCGATGATAATGATTTTGAAATAGCTCACTGGAATAGCATTAACAGTCACCAATCAAAATACTATACAGATACAACTTTCATCAATGAAATCAAATCCCTGCCCATCAGTACCAATGGAAATACTTTATCTTTTTTACATATTAATGCCAGAAGTCTTAAGAAGCATTTTTCAGAAATAACAGCATTCATTTATAACTTAAAACATGATTTCTCTATTTTGGCCTCTACAGTGAGTTGGTTAAATCCTGCCACTGAAAAGCTATTTGACATACCTGGCTATGTACCATACCCATCATCAAGGTCTAAGAGGACTGGAGGAGGACTGATCTTTTATGTTAGAGAAGATATAAAATCCTGCAAAATACGTAAAGGTCTTTCATATCTAGATGATGATGGTCAATATGAAACTCTTTTCTTGGAAATAATAATCGACGACGAAAAATACATCGCTGGTCTCTTCTATCGGCCACCGGGAAAAAATATTGACACTTTTAATCAATATGTCCTTTCTCTTCTTAAGTCGCCTGAAGTTCAAAAGAATTGTATATTTATGGGCGATTTCAACATAGACCTTTTTAAAACAAATAACCATCAGCCTTCGAGAGATTTTCTGGAAAACCTGAAATCACATTATTTTTTCCCATTGATTACTAAACCAACCAGAGTCCGTGAACGACCAGCAACCCTCATCGACCACATTTTTACTAATTTTCACGATGACAATCTCTTGTCCGGTATATTCTTGACAGATATTACTGATCATTTCCCGATATTTAATATAATTAGGAGCGCCTCAAACGCAAAACCAGCGCAACAAAACATAACTTACCGTAAATATACCACAGAACAAAAGGAGCTATTCTTACAAAAAATAAGTGACGCTGATTGGTGCCAAGCGAATGAAGATAGTCATGATCCAAACACTTTGCTTGATAATTTTCTCTCTAAATTCAACCCCATCTATAATGAATGCTTCCCGCTAACAACTGTTATACCTTCGACAAGAAAAATCATAAAACCATGGATAACCTATTCAATTTTAAATTCTGTCCATGAAAAAAATAGACTTTATCGCCTTTATCTAATCAATAGGGATACTACCATTCATAAGCAATACCGAAAATACAGAAATATATTAAATCATACGATTCGGACATCCAGAAAACACTAGTTTGAACGGAAATTCAACAAAAGCACTCAAGATATCAGAGGTACATGGAAGGTATTAAAACAGCTATTGAACAGGAATAAATCTCAAATTTCGGACTCCTTTAACATTCGTGGTCAGACAGTAACAGGCAACAAACTTATAGCCGATAAATTCAATGAATATTTTACTACAGTTGCCTCAAACTTAGATAACCAAATTCCACATTCTACGTCAAATTTTCGTGATTATCTCGGTACCCCTATTACTAATAATTTTGAATTCTCCCGGGTAACTAAAGATGAAGTTAAGAGCACGATCCTATCATTAAAATCATCATCTCCTGGTCAAGACGATATACGCATGTCCATGATTAAATTAGTGTCTGATCACCTTTCCGAACCATTGTCTTCTATCATTAATTCATCTTTCAATTCAGGAATAGTACCTGCTTCGTTAAAACACGCAAAAGTAACCCCAGTATTCAAGGCAGATGATCAATCTACGCTTTCGAATTATAGACCAATATCGGTACTGCCTTGCTTCAGCAAAATACTAGAAAAACTTGCCGTGACTAAAATTACAGAATTTCTCGACAGTAATGACATAATATCACAAAATCAATATGGTTTTAGGGCTAACCACTCGACATCTCTTGCGGCATGCTCCCTCTGTGACATTTTTATATCTGCTAAAGAATCCAAACTATATAGTGTTGTTTCATTTCTAGACCTATCGAAAGCATTCGACACCGTTAACCACGACATCCTGCTTACCAAACTTGAGCATTATGGCCTCCGTGGTGTATCTAATACCTGGTTAAATAGCTATCTCTCCGAACGTCTACAAACCGTAGTTTATAATGGTACTTTATCCGAATCAATGTCTATTTCCCATGGCGTCCCCCAAGGATCAATTTTAATGCCTCTGTTGTTTTTACTATACATAAATGACATAAGCGAAGCAACAGACCTCGTCAGAATTATTCTGTTTGCTGACGACACCAGTGTTGTTTTTTCCTCGAAGGATATTAATGATGCTTTCAATACTATGTCCCAACAACTACATAACTTAAATACCTGGCTATGTTGCAATCGTTTATCATTAAATATAAAGAAGACAAAATACATGCTAATAACACCCAACACCCATAAATCGTCGGTAACTGTCCCCCATCTATCTATTCTCGGCATAGAAATCGAACAAGTTAACCTATTCAAATTTTTAGGCTTATATTTTAATAACCAGCTAAACTGGAGAACACACATCCACTACATATGCAATAAAATATCGCGAAACATCGGAATTATAAACCATATACGTAGTGCTTTAAACACTAAAACACTTCTAATCTTGTACTACAGTTTAATACTTCCTTATCTATCGTACTGTAATGTCTTGTGGGGAAACACATACATCACACATTTAAAACCCCTATCCTTGCTCCAAAAACGTGCTTTGAGAGTCGTAACATTGTCACAAAAACGTGATCATACATTGCCATTATTCACAAAGTACAAAATTTTGCAACTAGATAATCCCAATATATATCAATGCTTACTATTGGTTCACAAATTTTTCCATCATCCTCGTAAACTACCATTAAATTTTCGAGCATATTTCAGGAAACAATCGGAAATACACCGTTACAGTACACGGGGTCAAGAAGTTAATTTGTACAGACCGTTCTATTATTCAAATTTATCTTTCTATTCTCTCAAAACCAAAGGCTCTAGAGAGTGGAACAAATTACCTGCTGCTATGAAATGTATCGATTCCATTTCCTTATTTAAGTCCAAATTGAAAGACTATTTTACTGGAAACTGACCTACCTCACATTATAAATACACATGTGCATTCTCTCTTTGTATTATTCTTTCCGCCATCCACAAGTTATTCTTTATTCAATTTGTTATTTATGGGATAGAACAAGCCCCTCGGGGGTTTATTCCCGCCATTTGTCTCGCCTGGCGTGCATTTCCTAATATTACAACTACAGTTTCTTTTATGACCGCCATTTCTTTTATGACTAAATGCATTCATTGGTGAATAAAATCAAATCAATCAAATCAATACTGCATAAGAAACAGATAGGACCCGAAGACGATACTAACACAACTACCCGTGCCCAGAATCTGCTGACATTGCATGTGGCATTTCAAAGCTTTATGGAGACGCAGCTGGAAACTGGAAATTATCTTCTTCAATCGACTTTGAGTGACAACGAGGACCCCGAAAACGTCCATTCTCAATAAAGACCCCTGTAATTCCCCGAGAATCGTCATAGAGACGAAACTTATACCGTTGTATAGGCTGTGTGTCCGCCATACCTCGTCAAACACCGCTTTACGACATTCCATGTTGCATTACCTATATCATAACTCTATGAGAGAAGTTTTTGCATTCCTTTAGAAACCGTTGAACGCATCATGTCGGCAGAAAACAATCTTGACTATGTAGATATGTGGATTACATTTTATCGAGACCAGAGTAGAGCTCACCTAAAGGAGGAAATTTGTGAGATTGAGGGACAGAGAGTTCATTCTCTTCCAAACTCTCTTAATATTGCACAAGGCAACAGTACGGTGAACTCGACTAACAAATCACGTACAAGAGAAATGACAGTTGAACTAATTTCACCGGCACAGCGAGTTGCAGAGCAGGCTAAAGCAGAACTATGTAGACAGCGTCACAAAGTAAGCATGTAAGCGCCAGTAAAGGAAACGCGGAAAGAGGAGGAGGATATACCGTATAGTATAAATTATAGAGATAAGTGATATTAGAATTAATCTATGTTTTGGCAGAGAAGCCTCAACATGACAAACAAGTGTACGGTGTGTCAGAAAACCTTCTCGCGTCTAGATAACCTGATGAGACATCAACTTATACACCAACAGGAGACTCAATCGATAAAAGCAGAACAACCCTATAAACGTACTTCATCTATGACTCATTCAAGAGCGTCACAACATCCATTTACTATGATCGTTAGCGGCCCGACTGGTTGTGGGAAGACATCATGGGTACAGAAATTTTTGGAATCTGCTAATATCCATCCCTCTCCAACAGGCGTCGTATGGTGTTACAGTCAATGGCAGTCAGCCTATGAATCTACAAGTCCGAAAAATGTAAACTTCCTCCCCGGAATACCCCATGACATAGGGGAAAAGTATTACTTCGACCCCGACCAAACCAACGTTATTGTTCTGGACGATTTGATGGGTGAGGTAAAGCGCGAAGAAAAAGTTGCCGACCTATTCACAAAAGGGTCGCATCACAGAAATTTGTCCGTAATTTATCTGACTCAGAATCTCTTCCCCCAAGGCAAGCCCTCTCGAGATATCACGCTTAACTGTCAGTATTTCGTTCTATTCAATAATCCTATTGGTAGACAACAAATTAGCACGTTCGGGAGACGGATCTTTCCTCGGGATACGACACGTTTCATGGAAAAATTTCACGAAGCCACATCTCGTCCGTACGGTTATCTGTTCATCGATTTAAAAACCCATACAGCGAAAAATGACAGACTGACTACCAATGTAATATCAGGCGATGAGGAACTCGTGAAAGAAGAAGAACAACTGCCACCTCGTCCAGCCCCAATTCATAATCCATCAACTCAAATTCAACGCATACCATCTCATGATCCGACATGGTCCGCTAACAGGAATGAACAAGTGGGAGAGGGATTATATACGAAGATGGATCCACCGTGGTTCAAACGGAATGAAAATGATGACGAGTCTCAGCAGAGGCAGATGATCCATAGGAGCGGGAATGAAAAGGAACGACGAAAGAGAAAATACCCTTCAGATGACGAACTCATCATCCTGGGGAAATAGATCTACCTACCCACTTGCGGAAACGGGTGAAATATAACGTGTGGAAAAACAAGTTCGATAAACCTATCGCGATAGATTGTAGGGTTGAAGTTGACGAGAGAAAACAGCGATATACAAGCCAAGGTTAATGAATGGATTAGTTTTCGAAAGCGCTTGCATATAGTCATATTCATAAGAGAACAGATATAGGGCAGCCAACAGGGTTGCACAATTAGTACCCATTGGAATACCTATATGCTGTTGATATATTGTGTTGCCAAATTTCACATAACACCTCTTATATCTGAATTTCAGTGCTCTGCAACGCGTTGAGGTCTATTTGACAATCTACGTATACGAAATATTGACTTGAATGACTATACTGTAGAGTGGAATGTTTCTGGCACTGTACTAACCATACGTCATTGCTGAACAGAGAGAAACCGTGGGGATAGGCAACGTAAGCAATATTGGGGCTCGAAAGTTGGCAGATTCGAATGTAAAAGGGGGGAATTCCAGTCCAAACGTCACTATTACATGAGTGATGTTAATGCAACCGTCCTTATTGAACGTATGAACGAAACAGCGCTGTTGAACGAAGTAAGGCAAATTAAAACGAATTAACCGAACATGAAAGACCAGTCCAGATGGATGAGGCCAGTCAGAAATCCTTATAATAGTGTTGAAATTCAAAAGACCATTCATGAAGTCACTATTGAAATGAAGAGAGACGTGCGTAGTTCAGTGCCATATTCATTAGAGCCAGCAATGCTAGTCAGTGATGGACAATTATTTTTATTATAATGAAGCTGTACTGCGTATCATGCCGATGTATTTGGTCCGAAAGTAAATGAGGTATTAGTTGGAGGGATGCAGATGCAGGGTGCAATAGTGTTGTAGAGTCAATATGCACTGCATACATACATACATGTATTATATCAACGGGGATTATTGGGTCACTCTCTGCAGGAAGAAAACAAGCCGCGGGGAAAACGCAGCATGACGAACCTAATTATTGATGATATTCGACGCCAACAATGACAGTTTTTGGTTGCTAATACCGTCAGTTAGTTATACGCCAAACTGTGGGTGGTAAAACCCAAACCCCAAAAAACGATTTACACCCTTCACTGGATCGACGTAAATCGAGCCACAGGATAGAGACCTGCATAGGCAAATTGAAGCTAACGTGTTCTAACGTCTCCCACTCCCACCCCTTCGCTGAGGGCAATTTTGCAAACCCACTAGCATTTGTGGTCCTAGCTCAATAATTACGGTTCGTTTTCACAGCACGCGCTTCGACAACTACATCAGAAAAATGTTCAGTGTTATTCAATGGTCAGTTTTCACAGCACGCGTCATGTCGCTGCGACATAAGAACGACACTTTTGACGCGCAGCAATATGAAAATCAGTGTTATTTCAACGCAAGATGCCTTGCCGGCAAAAACCATATTGACCGCTTCTTTTTTCCAAGAAAATAGCTTGTGTTCGTGGTGTTGGTGGTGGTGTTCGTATGTGTGTGTGTATGTGTGTGTCTATGGTGATGGTGGTGGTGGAGGATGTTTGTGGCGGTAGTGATGGTGGTGGCGTTGCTGAGCGCCCGTATTAACTCAGTGACGCCCTAACGCCATAACGTCTTCTATACCTAGTCCCATAATGTCTTAACGCCATGATGCAGACAGTTGAGAGAAAGTTTTCATATAGGTCATTATTTCCTTCATCACATCACACCCACGCTGGGGGAGCCGCGTTGGGTATGTTTACAATTCAAGTATGCTCTTGTTCAATCAGAAGCCCCCAATTTGGAGTTGCATCTGTCGTATTCGTTCGTGCCCGTTAGATGTATTCTCGACTGTTCTTGTCCACTCAGAAGCCGCCACTTCACAATGTTCAATCTTCGGCCATGTTCGCCGTGATCCGTTTGTTCTAATCGCCGTCGCGCAGGTCAGGTTACTGTAACGGCAATAACGTTTAACGCATGTATGGTACACGGCCCCCACGCACAGGTCCATCACGAAGACCAAGCGTCACCTGGAAGAGGATATGGGGCTACCACCCACCAAGAGCATACTTGAATTGTAAACATACCCAACGCGGTTCACCTAGCGGGGGTAAGATGTGTTGGAGGGGATAATAAACTACATGAAAACATGCGAACGTGTCGCTCGTTCTCTTAACTGTCTGCATCATGGCGTGAAGACATTATGGGACCAGTATAGAAGGCGTTAGAGCGTTAGGGCGCCACTGCGTTAAAACGGTCGCTCAGCAACACCACCACCACCACAAACATCCACCACCACCACACAGACACCCGCACACACGGTTTACGCTGCTGGTAAGTTAGTGTGATAAAGTCGAGTGAATAAAGTATTTCAATTTTCGGCATTACATCAGAAATATAGAACTTCTTCATGGACAACAGTAGACAACGGAATGGGATCTGTCGATTTTATAGATCTATGTGGCAACACACAGTTTCGAAGAGTTTGTATACTCAGAATTACGATGTGGTTATAAAATCTCGTGTACAGTTCCTTGCCCGTGAACGTAATAGGTATAAAATTACTCCACATTATTCAGTTTTTTTTTTCATTCAGAGGGTCTTATCAAAATGCCTTTTCGTCGGAAAGTAATCCACTTTTAAGATAAGTTAACTAATGAAGCGTGCCACTGCCACGTTCGTATAGCTTTTGTTCCAGCGAATGTTGAAATGTGAATATTAATTCAAATTACAATCTTCGATTTCAATATTTTTTAAACATTGGGCACGATCTTCTTGCTTATCATGCTTATATCATGTCATGTTCATATCCATTGCTTTCAAAGGATCAAGGACAATCCAAGCGTGACGGAGATACAATAAACAAAACTACTTTGAAAGAATACTGAGCAATGATAGGAATATTACGAACACAAAAACATGAAAACTGTTCACCGCTTCTCTCTTACAAGAAACAAACTTAATTTATTTTAATCTTCACTTCATGCCTGTCTAAGGTTTTCGTTTATTGACGAGGAAATTATTTTGTGAACGACGGCTGAATATTGAATGCGGGATTTGACACATATTTACACAAAAGAATCGTGCTAAACTTGAGATGGCCAGGCCAAATACTTGCCGAGTACTGAAAAGTGTCTCTGCGTCGTTTCCTAGAGAATAGTCAATCTCTCAAACGGAATGCATCAGTCTGAATTTGAGCTATAAATTTCTGAACTAAGAGGAGAATATTCCGTGTTCAGAACTGTATGTTATTTCCATTTCGTACGTAAATAAATGCTAAATAAAATTATACTATCATGTGATACGATTGAACGTCGTGCTCCAAAAACTTCCTGTTTACATGAAGCTCAAAAATTATCATCTTCAATCATCATCGTTCATATATTCATTGTTAATCTAGGCTCGATCACGTGTAAATCATTGTCACCTCGGCGTTGCATTATTCAAATATGCGTCGGTCTAATTTCACGTCGGGAGTATATACTCAACTATTTCAATCCCAGAATAACATGTAGGTCTCTTTTTTCTGTTTTTTTTTATTATTTTCTTGGTCGCTTCTACTTGTACATATACAGTTTTCTTTTTGTTTGTTGCTCATTACCACCTGATACAATCTTCTGCAAAAGGTCGCTTGATTTTGAATAGAGCAGCTGGTATGCATGGTAAATGTAGGCTTCCGGTCCGACATTTAGTATTCAACCGTCGCCCACAAAAGAATATCTACGGTCATGGTCGAAAAACATTTTGTTATAGACAGTTAGCACCAAGTTTGTTTCTTGCAAGAGAGAAGCGGTCAACAGTTTTGAATGAATGCCAGCATGAATGAATGAATGATTGAGAGACATCATGATGTTCTATTCGTAAAATTCTATCAATAACAAGAGTCTTTCATTCCAAAGTAAATTTTGTAATAGAAAAAGGTTTTCTAAAGTATCTAATGCGACTCAATAATAATGAGGTCTCTTCTTTTTTTCTTTTTTTTTGGATAATTTTCCTGGTCGCTTCTATTCTTAAACATCTTGTACATATACACTTTCTTTCCTGGTTGTTGCTCATTATCACCTGATACAATCTCCTGCAATAGGTCGCTTGATTTTGAATAAAGCAGCTGGTATGCATGGTAAATGTAGGCTTCGGGTCCGACATTTATCTATGGTCATAATCGAAAAACATTTCACGATAGACAGTTAGCACCAACTTTGTTTCTTGCAAGAGAGAAGCGGTCAGCAGTTTTGAATGAATGGCAGCAAGACACCATGATGTTCTATTCGTAAACTCTGTCAATGACAAGTGCCTTTCATTCCAAAGTAAATTTTGTAATAAAAAAAAGTTTTCTAAAGTATCTAATGTTTCTCCGTCACTTTGATTGTGCCTGTTCATTTGAACACGATGAGCATGTCAAACACATGGCGTTCAAACAGCCACTTTCCCTAGGTTAGATGGAATTAATTTGGAAACGTCAAGGTGCCAGAGATCTTGTACGCAACGATCGAATTTTGCCGTCACGTACGCACTTCAGTTCCTTGTCCATCATCCATTATTTTCGTGTGCTCGGGGCCAATTCCGAGCACACGGAACTTTGTCTGCGGTCGTGGAATACTTCACGAGCACAAGGATTGGATGGGGGAAGCTAAAGGATTTCTGGACCATGCACACGGAATTAGCTCTGAGAACACGGCAAGAGAAGGATACAAGCGTCTAGTTCGTCATCCAAAATTGAACTGTCGTCCATTAAAGAATTTCCGCGTACATAATCCAAAGACCTAATTTATATAGCAGTACACTGCCAAAAATACCATACTTATTTAAGATAATGCCCTAAAATTTTCTTGAAAAATTTTGGAGTGGGGTAAGTATATTTTACTTAAACAAGAAAAAATTAAGAATTTTTCTTAAAACAAGATTTTTTTAAGAATAGTCTTAATTTTTTCTTGCTTAAGTGAAATATACTTACCCCACTCCAAATTTTACATAAACAAAAAAAAATCTAAAAATTTTCTTAAAATTTAACTTATTTTGAGTAAAATTATCTTATTTCAAGATAATTTAAGGGCATTATTTTAAATAAGTAGGGTATTTTAGCAGTGTATTAGCACCAAATCCAAAGAAAATCAATCATAGTATACATAAACGTAGATTTTCTTTTCTGAAAGAGAGAAGCGGTCATCAGTTTTCAATGATACTGGAAAGACATCATGATGATCCAAACATATCAAATCCGTATTGCTGATCAGTATTCTTAACCATATGATTTTCGTTGAAAAGGCGTTATCTAGAATGAACAAGGACATGAGGTGCGTGCTTCGAGGAGTTCGCTAGGCATGGTCAGTCTATTTACAAGTGTACTTACTTCCCCTGGATGCATGGACATTCTCCAGGCAGAACACAAGCACCAACAGAACGATGCAGAACAGATTCCTCAGCATGATGCCACGGGATTTGGTGAGACTCAGTTACAAGGTTGGATGACTCTTCAGCAGAAAGTCGGTATGCTTTATATGAAGCTGTCGTATCTCTGCATAAATATATATATATATAAGTACGGCTAGATTTGAGCTAAGCCAATCTATCCGTCACAATGACTTAAATGTCATAAATGATAATGATAAACTCTGACATTTCAGCTTCAATTTGCGGTATCAGAGAAGATAAAAAAAATAAAATCAAATGTCACGGGACTTTGGCAATAGCATTTTTATCGTTCACGGAATAATAGACGTCAGTAGTATACAGCGAGCAAATTGATATGGTAGCGCGTCAGTGCGCATGCGCAGAACCTGGGGTGACGTCACAATTGGTGGTGTGCGCATGCGTGTGTGTGTGTGGTGGGAGGTGGGTACAAGATGGCGGCCAGTTTTTGTGTCGTGTGTGGTGGGAGGTGGGTACAAAGATGGCGGCCGGTTTTTGTGTCGTGTGGTGGGAGGTGGGTACAAAGATGGCGGCCGGTTTTTGTGTCGTGTGGTGGGAGGTGGGTACAAAGATGGCGGTCTGTTTTTGTGTCGTGATGTGGTGGGAGGTGGGTACAAAGATGGCGGCCGGTTTTTGTGTCGTGTGGTGGGAGGTGGGTACAAAGATGGCGGCCAGTTTTTGTGTCGTGTGGTGGGAGGTATGGATGGTGTGAGTGAGTGCAAGAATGTATTCATCCGCGGTGATGCAGTCATGTCTGGCGGTGATTCGGTCTCGGGAAAAAGCTTCCGCGGAGAAAAAGTAGTCCCTAGATAAAATGGTCCGATGGGGTCGAGTGAGGTATCAAAGTGAAGCTTAGGTGAGGGGGCATCTAATGGGCTGGGTGTGGGATTGAAATATCGGCATTGTGCGCATGCGCGGTGGCCGAAGGGTATGAAAATAGCCTTTTTGGAGCTAGGGGATTGACTACTGGTCCGATGGGGTCGAGTGAGGTATCAAAGTGAAGCTTAGGTGAGGGGGCATCTAATGGGCTGGGTGTGGGATTGAACTATCGGCATTGTGCGCATGCGCGGTGGCCGAAGGGTATGAAAATAGCCTTTTTGGAGCTAGGAGATTGACTACTGGTCCAGTGGGGTCGAGTGAGGTATCAATGTGAAGCATTCATGAAGGGGCATCTGATGGACTGGGTGTGGGGTTGAATTAGGGTGATTCTGCGCATGCGCGGCGGCCAAAGGGTATGAAAATAGCCGTGTTGGAGCTAGGGAATTGACTACTGGTCCAGTGGGGTCGAGTGAAGTATCAAATTGAAGGTGAGGTGAAGGAGCATCTAATGGGCTGGATGTGGGGTTAAACTATCGGCATTCTGCGCATGCGCGGCGGCCAAAGGGTGTGAAAATAGCCTTTTTGGAGCTAGGAGCGCCCCTAATGGACCGATGGGGTCGAGTGAGGTATCAAATTGAAGGTGAGGTGAAGGGGCATTTGATGGGCTGGGTGTGGGGTTGAATTAGGGTGATTCTGCGCATGCGCGGCGGCCAAAAGGGTATGAAAATAGCCTTTTTGGAGCTAGGGGCTTGACTACTGGTCCAGTGGGGTCGAGTGAGGTATCAAATTGAAGCTTAAGTGAAGGAGCATCTAATGGGCTGGGTGTGGGGTTGAAATATCGGCATTCTGCGCATGCGCGGTGGCCGAAGGGTATGAAAATAGCCTTTTTGGAGCTAGGAGCGCCCCTAATGGTCCAATGGGGTCGAGTGAGGTATCAAATTGAAGCTTACCTGAAGAGGCATCTAATGGACTGGGTGTGGGGTTGAATTAGGGTCATTCTGCGCATGCGCGGTGACCCAAGGGTATGGAAATAGCCTTTTTGGAGCTAGGGGATTGACTACTGGTCCAGTGGGGTCGAGTGAGGTATCAATGTGAAGCATTCGGGAAGGGGCATCAGTTGGGCTGGGGTGGGGTTGAACTATACCGTTTAGGTGTATTGATGATAATAAAATTTAAAGATCACATGTCCAACACATACTCACATAATGAAAGCAAGAATCGAACTTGCGTCCCCTCGAGATGAAGGATACCCGTCCAGGTTTCATTTTTTTGAGGTGTACTGAAATGCTCTCTCTAATTTATGCCACGGTATCTATTTTTACAGCTGTCAACTGTTATGGTTTGGTCACAATGTTGCCATTTTCTCCCCTATATTTAGCGTCCACAAAAAGAAGAGTATATTACAGCAATTATGTTCAAGAAAACACCCCGCTAGAAAATTGTCTTCAAATTGTCTGTTGTTGTGGGAGTATAAAAAAATCCTGGTCAACAGGGGCGCGTATATTTCGTGCGACGCTATGTTGCCAATGCATTGAAATTTGAATAGGTTGTCTGCATGGGTTTCAACGCAAGTATAGTACTAAAGTCTAGCTTACCTGATAAAAGAGTTTAGTCCAGATGTATACCTATATCCCATACTCCCGGGTGTTTAATGCATATCTGGGGCTGTTTTTTTCCTAGGTGGGTATAACACACCATGAAGCCTTCATCACCATGCATTCGTATGCTAAAAAAATATGCGTATTACCACCAATCTCATTTCCATATATATTTTTTCGAAATTCACAGATATTTCCTTCGGTAAATCCGGTGTTCAGTATACTACGTGGATGAAATGAACGCACATACAGGCTCCCTGGTTTGGTGTCCACATCCCAGCGGTTTTCTGTTTCTTGGCTTGTCACGCATTTTTTCGAAATTCACAGATATTTCCTTCGGTATAAAATCCGGCGCACACGAGAGATATCAGCTGAGCTAACGGCCTCAATTGCCTGTCAGCTCTGTTGTTGTTTCAGCGCACACGGTGAGCAAAAGTTTCAAGAAATTGATTTCAGTTCCCGCATAACGTCTTCTTCAAGTCCATTTTGAAGAGTCGAGCGTATGAATCGAGTCAAAATAACATGCCATTCATTGGCCTGTCCGGTAAAACTGCTGAGCTGTTGGCTTGCGTTCACCGCACACGCTGCTCGCGAGGCGAAATTATCAAACAAGTTTGATATTTTTCCCCCGGCCTCGCGGTTCAGCCAATGAACTATAAGAAAAACATATGTGTGTGCATATTAATAAACCACGTTGGCTGTATAGGTTGTAGAAAATGGGCGCCTAAAAAATGAACACATTTCATTACACTGTAGCGAATTGTTGCCAGTGCACGTGTGAGTCAGTGCGTTTTCATATCCACCTCAAATTGACACGGAGAATTTCGTTACCATTGCCAGTAAATTGTAAGTTTATTGCGGAAAGAATTGATATTCCATAAATTCCTGCGGGAAATAGGAAGTACACATATATAAAGAATATTGTCTTGACGTAAAAGTTTGGACATTTCATATTTACGGAGATATGGATTTTTTATAACTGAGCCGGTTTTTCGTGTAAAACCATCGCAGCGAAAAGGGAAACGGCTGTCATCTTCGTTTTGCTATGTCACAAAAAAGTGCCCAAATTACTTATTCCTAAATGATTTCATGACGAATCCAACTAAGGTTAGCAAGCATACATATTTTACGATATTGTGAATAACTGTGAGCCCATAAGACGTTCTGGTTGCTGAGATCTGAATTTTTGAAGTTTGGCAATTTTCTGACTTCGAGCTTCGAATACCCACGGCCATATTTGTTGGAAGCCGGTTTTTCGTTTGTCATGATGGAAAATCATTAATTAATCATATTTTGAGATATATTTCTCAAGACAACCTTGTATTCATTGAAAATATAAATCGGCGAGTAGTAGACGAAGGGAAAATTGAAAAGTACTGACCATGCCCCAGAATACTTCATATGCATATCACGGCCTTAAGGCCTATGTAAGATGTAATCTACTTCACAGTTTAGTAGTATAAAAAGCGCAAGTCCTATTGACCTTGCCCCTTCCAAAGAAATAAAATCGGCTCTATTTTACAGGAGTATATACGCAGGTGACGTGGGTTGTGACGTCACTTCCGGATTTCACTAAACACTACCTTCAAACATAGAAGAGTTCCAATTTTTTCCCTTACACGTCCGTATGTTCATCCTCCAAACCTACAAGAGTTCCAATGTTCAACCGCCGGGGTGTTTTCCCGCCCCGCCCCAGCGCCCCGCAGCGCGCGCGCGCGCGCGCGTCATCCCGCGTCATCCCCGGCAGTGCGCGCGCGGACGCGGGTCAAAAGGTCAAAGGGTCACCTCCAGGTCAGACGGTCCAATGTCCAATGAGACAATGTTGCGGCATCGCTATAGTCAGAGCTTGAGCACAAAAAAGGGGGGATTCTAGATGAACCTGGGAAAGATGGGCAGTTCCATTTGGACCAATCAGCGGTCGAGAAAAAGAGCCAATCAGCGGTCGAGAAAAAGAACCAATCAGCGGTCGAACAATCAGCCAATCGAATTGGGGTATTCACGGTGTGCTTTCGCTGACGTCCGCGCCTACATCTGGGTTCTTGTACACCCGGGTAATGTTTTTCTGGACATGGATGGGTTACCTTTGGCTCCATTCTAGGCCACTGATTGGCTAATACGGTGTTCAAAGCCACTTTCATGCATTATGCTCATAGAACTTATAGTCATAATCTATACGTGTTGGACGAGTCTCTTCACTCACCGTATACACGTACCTCAATGAAATGCCCGCTCCAAACCTAGACCAAAGACACGTACTTGGTCTGTAGGCTGATTTCATTGGCTCTCTATTTTTTACTATAGTGCTCTTGCATTCTAAACTTGATGGGTTACATTTTGGCCCCATCCTACACCACTGATTTCAGTTTGACTGAATCTCCACATTGGGCATTGATGCATTAGGAATAAAACACACAAGACAGGGTTTTTTGGTGAGATCTCATTTTTTTTATTCAGTGAACAACAACAACGTGAGAACAACCACGTGAAAACTCAAGCCCAGAACAAGGGGCTTGTAATTAACTGAAGCCCAGAACAAGGGGCTTGTAATTAACTGAAGCCCAGAACAAGGGGCTTGTAAACTTAAGCCCAGAACAAGGGGCTTGAAGCCCAGAACAAGGGGCTTGTCATTAACTTAAGCCCAGAACGGGGCTTGTACATTGAAATGATGGGCGGCCCAGTCATAGACGAGTACATCGCGGTCCTCGGCCTGGGGGTACTCGTCAAACATCTGTACGATAGTAGATAAGGGTCTTCCCCGGCATCGATGGTACAGGTAAAACAAGCAATATTGTCCGCACACGCCACTGGTCAGGCTTTGCAACGTTTGACTGTTCCAACACCACGTCTCTGTGCCTTGATCCATGAAGTCTGTTAAATCGGGATGGAGGGGTGGCAGACCGTACGGGTCAAAGTATTCCCCCTGCTGTTCTGTCAAGTACACGGCCACCCAGTGTTCACCGGGTCGATCCATCGGGTCCGTGTTGAGAACGTAAGCAGCCGGATACATACGGTCTAATGGAAACACATCTCGGGCGAACACCCCTTGAAAGACCCTACGTGTCTCTGGGTCATTCTCCAGCACGGTGGTTATCTGGTCTGTATCCATGTTAGGTGGAGAAGTCACACAGGACGTTGCGCGCCTTGTCCACTTGAATGATGTTGTCAAACTCGGCGTAGCAGATCACATTGACGGTGGTCGCCAGGGCTCGTGCAAAGTGGATTTCCAACCGTAAGTTGCCTTGCTTGGCCAGGGCCAGCTGATGGTCGTTCTCTAAGGTGGGGGTCAGATCGAAACAGAACAACGTGTATCCGTTCGCGTAGTCCTCCCGACTGATCATATTCCCTTCGTCCTGGTTTATTTGACCGGTGGCTGTAAACAGCTCTGATAGGCTCGAATGAAATTCCTCCGCCCAAAGTTCGGGGTTAAGGCCGTGGCTGGCACCTGTTGTCCATCCACATGCAGGGCCACAAAATTGATGCCGAAATGTTTAAAGTCAAACGGATTCTCTGGGTAGGCTCCGCTGAAACTGGTATTTTCCACACAGGCCAGGATCAATCGCTTGGGTAGTTCCCCCAGGAACAGGTTTTCTTTGTTGGCGCCCATATTTCCAGCAGGCACAGAGAACACTTTGGTTTGCACACGTCGGATAGGGTACTGGGCTGGTTTTGTTTCCAAGGCTTTCATGTGTCCCAATTGAACGGCTGGATTCGGTTTCACTTTTCGGACATACAGGACTGCGTCTTGGATGACAATCTTATAGTCCGCTACATGCCCCTCTACGTTAGTGGCCATCAAGGCGAAGGTGGGAGGCGCCCGTATCAGTCGGATTTTGATGGGGATCTTGTTCAAGAGGTACCGGTCTTGCATGAACATGTCTGCATGCAGTCGACCCATCATATCCACCGAGGCACTGTTCGCAGTGAAAGCCTTCCGTTTGTTATATCCCCCATTGTCCGCCGTGTCCATGTGCTCGGCCGTGTCCCTGTAGAATAAAGCGGTTGTCAGCTGAGATTTTTTAGCCTCTCGGCCATACGACAACAGTGTCTCGATGTAGGCTCGATAGGGGTACGTGTTGGTGGAGTCACTGATGAGTTTGTCGCTGAGAAAAATATCCACCTGCTGAAACATCGAGTGCAGCCAGAGATTCGTCGGGCCCACCGTTGCTTGGTCAGCGATTCTGGTGCCAGCTCCATTGACCACCTTGGCTTTCACATACAAGTAGGTATGGGCTAAATCCACATAGGCCGTATCCGCATTACTGATGGTGAACTCGATGGGCCCGGTTTCGTTGATGCTGGAGAGCGGGAGATGCTCCACCCATAATCCTTGTTCGACACTGGTTTGTGTGGGCGGCACGGTCCACAAATCAAATTCACTGTTGGTGGAGGGGCAGGACTCGGCGTGGATTAAGGCCATGTTTTAAGAAAAGATATCCCGGGTCTTCTTGGATGTGCGTCGTCGCTGGGTCGGTCGTCGACTGGTGCGTGATCTCGGTGGGGCAGCTCTTTTATTCCCTACGGTGCGTTGTGCTTTGGCCACCAAGACGCCTCCCGCTTCTTTGGCCCGTCGTTTCAAGGCTTGTCGGGGTGCCGTACCCCCCAAGACATCACCGGCCACTTGCAGTCCACTGCGTACCGCTTGTTTGCCGATTGCTTTCACCCCACGCGTCACCAAGGGCAGGAACGTTTTCACAATGCTGCCGAGTATGTTCCCCAGACCATGTCCTCGTTGCATGCGTGCACCGCTAAAGACCGGAAAGCCACCCCCGGCCTGTTGGGCATAATAGTCGGCATAGCTGCGTGCATCGCACTCGTAAGGTACTTTCATTATGCAAAGTGGGGAGCACGTGCTTGTCGAAAATGAAGTGTCAGCACCACTTTTCCTCGTTCGAATGCCACCGGTCGTCCCGTGTCATCTCTTATATCCACCGTGATCGTGTTGATGTCAGTTTGTCGTACGGGCAAGTAGAGCATGTGGGTGAAACTGTGGGTGACTTGACCTCCATACGTCTTTTTAATGGGGACCACCCGTAACAGAGGTGTGTTGATATCGCCCACGATGTGGTTGTCCACCACGTCCGAGTAGACGTAGAGTCCGTACATACCCGACTTCATATCCATCGGCATCTCGCCATGGTGTTGGGTGGGACCAGCGAACGTCTGTAGATCGAAACCCAGCATTTGCTGTAGTGTAGGACTGAGTTTCACATTCACGGTATCGGTGACGGTAAGCTGTGCCTTGTCGTTGTGTACGTTGACATCGAAGAACACGTTTCTCTTGAAGCGCAAGGCTATCAGGCGTGTTGCACTATCCGTCACCCCCCGTAGCGCCTTATCATGCATCAGTCTTGACAGCCCACCCATGAACTCTTTGGGGGTATCGTATTGGCCTTCGGGCAGGGTGAGTCGGGTGTTTTTGCCTTCGTAGGTGACCTCGTACCACACTTCATTGGCTCGCACGTTGTACCACGAGTAAGGGTATTGGATATCCACGAGGGCACATTCCCACCGGCCAGGTAAATGTAACGGTTGCGGTAACTGGGTGACGTACTTGGCCACGGTGTTGTCAGGAAACACATCCAGCGAACTGTTACTGGGTAGGGTCAGGTAAAACATGGCGACTGAGCTGTCCTGCTGCTGCTGTTGGTTTTAATAGGTGTTCCAGGCCTTGGGCGGTTGTGTCCGGCGTCGTGTTCGTCGCGGCGCTACGTGTCACGGCTCGTCGCGTTGACTTGCTACGTGTCACGGCTCTGGAGATGTGGGGTGTCCTGATCGAGGGTGGTTTTTTAAAGGTCTGAAAAGAAGGTGCCCGTTGTGATGGTGGTGGAGTTTTGGGGGGTGACTCCGGTTCCCAGTCGGCTTCCCAAGAAGGTTGTGGTGAGAGCCGTGGTGCACGACTCGGCGATTGCTGGGTTTGCTGCATAAAGGCCCAGCGGTGGGGGTTCCCCACCAATTCCTGTGGTACATGCATGTCTTTCAAGCCTTGAGCGAAGACCTCCCATCCTCGAGGATCGGTGTGCGATCTGCGTTAAC
>JAVTVY010044430.1:0-20573 GCA_036873755.1 Hanleya hanleyi | reverse complement strand
ATATCTATGCTGAAAATGAACTTATACATCTGCAGTTACATATCCTTCTGGCCTGACAATTGTGTGTGAAAGGAGGGTAGTAAACATGCACCATATTACGCTAAAGGGAATAACATAATATATAGGTTAAATGATTAGTGTAGGCTCATTTGTCATGAAAAAAAAGCTCGTGTATTTTTTTTGGTAAAAGCAAAAGCTCACTTGATTTTGTTCAATGATACTATAAAGACAAAGAAAAATTAGGGTGGCATTTTTTCTGAGCATTGTAGCGGCCCGAAATCCAAGATGGCCGCCATAATAGCAAAACGGCCTAAAGTTGACGCAAAAATTAACATGATGTGGCTTAGATATTTTTTCAGCATGTACTGTTTGGAAAATTGTATACAGAGGTGACCATAATAACAATAACTTCCACCTGACTAGTAATATTTTTATTTTGTACACTTTCAGACAAAAGATGGACTATGTATTTCATTACAGCTGCCATAAAATTGACGTTCGAATCCAGTCTTCGCCAGCGGTTGTTCTCATTAGGTTAAAGGTTCCACTTGTCAATTTTATGGTGTATGGTGTATATACAAACATATTTTCTTCTTCTTTTGCAGGCTACCCCCACAGCATGCACAGCAACCATAATAAACAAAATTAGTTCATTAATGGTTTTCCAGGTACCTCTGATGTCGTTATTTGATTGATTGAATTTTAGTTCGTAGTAATTTGTGTTTGCAAGTCCTAGGATATGGTTTAGTTCACTCCTGCCCCACCGGATTCACAATAAATCATAACGCGTACTACAAAATATCGTATAGACAACTCTCACCAGGGCTTCATGGCGAAGACATGGGATGAAGAGGCACGTCTACCTCAACCCCAGGTCTCCGACATCCGCACTACATATTATCTAACTATATCTCCTCCATGTCACCCCATATGTTAAACTTCACCTCACATAAACTTTCATGAACATACCACACAGCCCAACACACACAGAAAAATCTACAAAGAACACACAGTTATAAAATCTCAACAGGCTTCACATAGAAATGCCATTAACGCATAAATCTGCATCACAGTCTTTATACACAGAAATTCTCTAACCTCACAGCAACTATCGAACCCAGGCGTCTCACATAGAATACTCAAACACACTTAGTTCATCACAACACATCAAATTCTCCCATGACTTACTACAAGTACAACGCCGCAGCGCAAATCTAAATTTTCGAACAACATCCAACTCCCGAATACACATCAGAGTTTCTCCCATATTACACGTGCGACGCCGCAGAACAAACCAGTGTTTTCCACACACTACACGTACAACGCCACAACACAAACCAGTGCTCAACACACCGGAGTTCTCCACACACTACACGTACAACGCCACAACGTAAGCCAGTGTTCAACACACACCAGGGTTCTTTACACACTACACATACAATGCCACAACATAAACCAGTGTTCGACCGCCCCCATCAGATTCTTCCACCATTTCATCCCCTCTCAATCCATCCCTATTTCCCTTGCTGAATACTATAAGTGTTCCAGAATATTTTTAAAAAAAATTCTCTCTTCTGAGAATCAAGGAAAACAAGAACATCCACCACCATCTTACTAAAAACATCAACATCAATTCAAACATAATCACACAAAAATGAAACACAAAAACATTCAACCTTGACAATACAAACCAGACAACTTGGACCCAAGACAAGGCTTCACAAATGGCAATTCATACAACACCACAAACTATTGGGGACGATGTCGTAACGGTTCATCAATCACGGACTGGAGTGGGAATAAAACTTGTGGCGCACAACCTGGTTCTCCCGGGAAGCCGGCGGTCAGAATTTCTGGCAGCCAGGATGGTAAACCGAGGATGCCCACCACATATGGAATCCACCCCACAACGCCAGCCACCCTGTGGATCACATAGCAATACACATGTTGCAACAACTGGACTGATGGCCAAGAATGTCCCGGGGACCAGCGTCCGTTCTCATATCTCTTAGCAATATACCAAGGGTGGACATCTACCATATCAAAAATGTCCTATCTCAGTTAAAAGACAAGAGCCGGACACTCGTAGCCACCGGACACCCCGAAAACCGCAGATTGATGAACACTTGGAAATATACAGGGAATAATCCCGAACATCCCCGAGAGCCAGGCTGCAACAATTGCTGCCGTCGCCGGAACGTGTCGGCCCGGGGGAGGTAGGCCTGGACTATAAGGGCCACGAAACCTTCTAAGAAGAGCCAGTGTCCGGCGGAACCTCTAAAGGACATCCCGCCACCGGCAATCCAACGCGACCCTATTGTCTAGTTGACCCAATCGGCACTCATGAACATCCGCCCCTCCACCCAATTGACCCAACTGTTGATCCTATTCAACCATTTACTGACCTTGGGCGTATAATTCACTATCCAATTGGTCCAGACTTCCAAGAAGTCTAAACCTGTTACCTATCCCTTCTAGCCTATAGCTCGGCTATAAGCCTGACACTAAGCTAAATCGCCTACATAGAATCTTTAAGGCTAACCAATCTGCTCTAATCCTTCAAGGCTACCACACATATATCTCGACTACTTCTCACCCCCTTCATTTTTTTGCAGTGCTTCCTCTATGATCATTAACACATCAACGGCCCCAAATCTGCCATGTCAACCAACGTGGAATGATATATATGGTATATGCAGACAAATCAAAAAGAAATAAGGAATACTCAATCACAATCCAATCAAACACACCCAAAGACCCTCAGCAATTCTCCAATCCAGAAACTCACTGAAACAAATGAAAGTCAGTCCAAAGTGACACACGGTTGCTGCACACAATTCAAAAGAAATAAAGAACACCAATTACAATCTAATCAAACAATTTCAAAAACTCTCAGCGACCCTTCACCTCAGAAACTCACCGAAACAAACGAAAAACAATCCACACATCCTGTCCCCTACAAAACACCAAACCTGACACAAACAATAGTGTCAACTCCTCACGCTCAGCGATGCTCCACTTCAAAAAATCACCAAAACAAAAAAAAAACAGTTCACAACAGTGTGTCCAAACTTGACACCAAAAATAACCCACAGTGTCAACTTCTCAGACCCAGAAAATGAAAAATATTTAAACATGTGCATTGCTCAAGTTCAAAATAATGAAACACATTCATGAACCAAATGCACACGTGTTACCGCAGTCAACACGCTCCAGTGTGCTTATTCAGCTACATCCATTAGCGAAAAAGAACAAGGCCCATATCCAGAACAAATGCAACACGTGCTACCACACAGTCAATGCGTTGCAACTTCTCTGTTAATCTTGCACCATTTCAATTTACAATTAATTATGTATAGAGCACTAAAGAAACCCAAGGTGGACCTTGGGGGGAAAAAATCAATTATCAATTGTGCCCGAAAACCAAAGCAGGCCACCGGTGTTCAAAATAAATAAACCTTCAATCAACACTGTCTCCCGTGCCTGGAGAAATGCAACACAGAATACAAACTGGATTGTTAATTATGTATTCTTTGTGATAAATACATGTCTTCAAATGATACTTGGTTTGTAATTACAAAATGCTGTTGGCTCGGTAATGTCTGCAGAGGTATACTAGTAGCCTACAATTCTGGGTGTGCGGCGCCATTTTCAAATTTGGCAGGTAGATCATGCATATAGCTTAAATTTGATGATTCCATTAGTTTCCTTGTCTCAAAAAACTTATATTTAGATACTTTATTTGTAATTGTATCATATATACTTGCGAAGATATCGCATTTTTGGTGTGCGCCGGCTAATTTGGACGCCATCTTGGATTTCATACCCTTAGAATGTTCAGAAAAAATGCCACCCTAATTTTTTTTAAAGCTTATGATACCTTCTTTCAAAATCAAGTGAGTTTTTGCTTTTACCAAACAAAATACACGAAATTACAAATGAGCCTACACTAGATACAAGATGTATGCTACATATAATTTCTAGAATTTTCCAGAATATGTAATCAGTAAATCATTATGCGAGAGCCTTAGGTTACCTCCGTCACGGGCAAATGGTTCATTTATGTCAACCATGACGTTTTGGCCAATGGCAATATCCCAAATATTCTGTATACCTCAGGCTAAGCTCTTCTTGTTCAAAGTTAAGAGAGTATGAGTAGTAGCTAACTACCGGCAGGAGTCCCATTGACCTACTTTTTTGTTCCCCCCGGTGGCGGAGTGTGGAGGAACTTGGAGGTCACGGGAGGGTCACAGAGGTCAAGTGCAGTATAGTTCCGGCAGAAAGACCAAAAAGCTACCTCCAGCACAGGAGAGTTCCAAATTTGCATATCACGTGACCCAGGTCAAAGATGTATTCATCCGCGGTGATGCGGTCACGTCTGGCGGTGATTCGGTCGCGGGAAAAACCTTCCGCGGAGAAAAAGTAGTCCCTAGATAAAATGGTCCGATTGGGTCGAGTGAGGTATCAAAGTGAAGCTTATGTGAAGGGGCATCTAATGGGCTGGGTGTGGGGTTGACATAGCGTTATTCTGCGCATGCGCGGTGGCCCAAGGGTATGGAAATAACCGTTTTGAGATGTAGGGGAGCCCCTAGTGGACCGATGGGGTCGAGTGAGGTATCAAAGTGAAGCTTATGTGAGGGGGCATCTGACGGGATGGGTGTGGGGTTGAAATAGCGGCATTCTGCGCATGCGCGGTGGCCCAAGGGTATGGAAATAGCCGTTTTGGAGCTAGGGGAGTCCCTAATGGTCGAATGGGGTCGAGTGAGGTATCAACGTGAAGCCTAGGTGAAGGGGTATTTGATGGCTGGGTGGGTGCATGTAAAATTTTTCCTGAAAAAAAAAATACGGAACACGGACTTTATCGAAAAACCTGGGAAAATGCCTATATGGGGTATGAGGGGTATATAGGTCGCCGGGCTTAACGGGGCTTGTCTATCAACAGAGTTATCTTCCCCTAGTTCCAGGGTGGGTGTATGTAAAAATTTTCCTGAAAAAATACGGAATACGGACTTTATCCTAAATTACGGAAAATGCCTATATGGGGTATGGGAGGTATAGGACCATCCTGGGAAACGTACTTCTATACATTTGCGGTAGGGTTGTGGGGTCTCGTTTTACTCGTCTCGTCATTTAGAACATGATAGGAAGTGTCCCCGTGCGAATCGGTGAAATTTTTGAAAAAAAGTCACCGAGCCCCATATAGTCCCATACTGAGGGTATAGGATCAATGTTTGTCCCCATGGGAAACGTACTTCTATACATTTGCGGTAGGGTTGTGGGGTCTCGTTTTACTCATCTCGTCATTTAGAACACGATAGGAAGTGTTGCGGAGCGAATCGGTGAAATTTTTGAAAAAAGTCACCGAGGCCTGGGTAGGCCCATAGGCCTATACTGCATGGCTATGGGTGTATAGGTCCATACGGGGTGGACATGTTGGAGTCTAGGTGAGTCCCTAATGGTCCACTGGGGTCGAGTGAGGTCTTATTTTGAAGCTCTCGTGGAGGAGCACTTGACTACACTAATGGTTCGTCCGTGTTCAATAGTCTGCGCATGCGCAGTCTGGCCGTAGTATAGAAAACAGGCATTTTGGGTGCTATGTAGGGGTGTGTTTGGGTTAGAGATGAGCTAATCACGGTTCGAATGGGTCGTGTGAGGTGTCAAAGGGAAGCTTGTGTGGGGTAGAGTCAGAATGGTGTGTTTTTGAATGCAAGTCGCGTCAATCTGCGCATGCGCAGTTGGTTGTAGTAAGTAAAATGGCCATTTTGGGGCAGTACATGAAGGTATTTGGGGTCGAGAGGGACCATCCTTGGTCCGAATGCATCGTGTAAGGTGTCATTTTGTTGCTCTCGGGGTGTACATTCCGATTTGAGGGATGTCCGCGTCATCTGTGACGTCATCAGTACGAGTAGTAGCGAAAGTGGACATTTTCGGGCAGTACGTGAAGGTATGGCGTAACAGTAATTTAGCGGGTTTTTGTGGATACATCGCCTATATAGGAAGTGTATCCACATTTTCGCGAGACGTAAAATCAGATGTTTTTTTCAAAAATGTGGATACACCTTCTATATAAGTGATGTATCCACATCTTATTTGCAATGTAAACACCTCTATAGAACTAAATACTCGATTCTAACTTTTAAAACCTAAATTTAAGAAATGTTTAGGTTGACTATTTCTACCGGGTGAAGTGCCGTCACAACATTTGGCATTTTTTGTTCAATTTCTTGCCCGACTTTCCAGGGCTAAATCGAAATCGGAAATACTTGCATGTGTGGCATGAATTCTTCTGAACTTGGTTAATTATAATTTAGAGATTTTAAGAGTACATAATTGTTTTTCTCCTCGTATTGATGGGAAAGAGATACTATATGTCCCAAGAAACTTGAAACAATCGGAACTCCAAATTTTACATCAACTGCAGGTGAAGAGTAAGGAAAAGTTTGATTGGCTGAAATCTGTGTAATAGCCCCGCCCAGCTATTATTCAACCAATCAGAAAATTGGACTCTACAAGTCTCCAATATGGCTGACAAAAGCAACAAGAAGCTCCGCGAAAATAATAGCATCTCTTTCCCATCCATCTCAACTTCCACTCCTAAAACTCAGTCGAACAATACGATTATTTGAATCAGTCTAACAGATCGTAAGTACCTCCTGCTGTTTTACTGTCAAAGATCGACGCCGAAAACTCGTTGGAGTTAGCCGTTTTTTTTAGCTTCGTCTCGAGGAATCCGAAGTCGCGACTAGAGAACTTTTCATAATCGTACGGCTTTTATATCGATGAATTATAAAGTATAGCAGTCATTAAAGAAGTATCGCCGAAGTATCCACACTCAATAATTCACGCTTTTTCAAATGTGGATACAAATATGGATGCCTCTCCAACAGGGAGTGTATCGGCGTGTATCCACAAGCGAGGAGCCACAGTCCAGCCGTAAAGCTGCCAAACAAAAACGGGTTTGCTTTCTCAACATAGCATCTCTTTCCATCAATAATAACCACATTCTATTTGCCCAGGCTTTAAAACACACTGTAATTCATAGAGTAGTATCCACATTTAATAATTTATGGGTTTTTTAAAATGTGGATGAAAAAATGTGGATGCCTCTCTTATAGAGGAAGTATCCACAAAAACCCGCCAAATTACCGTTACGCCGAAGGTATTTGGGGTCGAGATGGGCTATTCACGGTTCGAATGCGTCCTGGAAGGTGTCATCTTGTAGTTCTCGGGGTGTACATTCCGATTTGAGGGATGTTCGCGTCATCTGTGACGTCATCGGTGACGTCATCGGTACGAGTAGTAGCGAAAGGGGCCATTTTCGGGCAGTACATGAAGGTATTTGGGGTAGACAGGCACCATCCTTGGTTCGAATGGGTCGTGGAGGGTGTCAAAGTGAAGCTTGGGTGGGGTTATGTCAGAATGGCGTGTTTTTGAATGCAAGTCGCGTCAATCTGCGCATGCGCAGTTGGTTGTAGTAAGTAAAGTGACCATTTTGGGGCAGTACATGAAGGTATTTGGGATCGAGAGGGACCATCCTTGGTCCGAATGCGTCCTCGAAGGTGTCATCTTGTAGTTCTCGGGGTGTACATTCCGATTTGAGGGATGTCCGCGTCAGCTGTGACGTCATCTGTGACGTCATCGGTACGAGTAGTAGCGAAAGTGGACATTTTCGGGCAGTGCATGAAGGTATTTGGGGTCGAGATGGGCTATTCACGGTTCGAATGCGTCCTGGAAGGTGTCATCTTGTAGTTCTCGGGGTGTACATTCCGATTTGAGGGATGTCCGCGTCATCTGTGACGTCATTGATGACGTCATCGGTACGAGTAGTAGCGAAAGTGGACATTTTGTGGGTGCGTGGGGGTGAGTTTGGTGTAGAGAGGGACTATTTTTAGTCCGAATGCGTCGTGTGAGGTGTCATTTTGTAGCTCTCGAGGTGTACATTCCGAGTTGAGGCATGTCCGAAGCATCTGTGACGTCATTGTTGACGTCATCAGTAGGAGTAGTAGCGAAAGTGGACATTTTGAGGCAGTGAAGGAAGGTATTCGGAGTAGAGAGGAACCATCCTTGGTCCGAATGCGTCCTGAGAGGTGTCATGTTGTAGCTCTCGGGGTGTACATTCCGAGTTGAGGGATATCCACAGCATCTGTGACGTCATTGGTGACGTCATCAGTACGAGTAGTAGCGAAAGTGAGCATTTTGGGGCAGTGAAGGATGGTATTTGGTGTAGAGATGGACCATCCGCAGTGCGAATGCGTCGTGTGAGGTGTCATCTTGTAGCAACGCCCACCAACGCCATTCTTAATGCTTCAACGCCCAGGTGAAATAGATCAGAAGCTCTGATATTCCATGGAATTGTCACTAATTCTTCGAAATGCAGTGACGCCAGTCGACGCCCGTCGTTACACCTTAACACTCTAACATAACACCATGATATAGACCGGACAGAGAACAACAACAGCAACAACAACAATGATCACACATAAGAGAACAACAACAACAAGAAGTTTTTTTTCATATAGTTTATTCTCCCCAATGTTACATCATACCCACGTTGGGGAGCCGCGTTGGGTATATTTACAATTCAAGAATATTCTTGTCCAATCAGAGGCCACCATTTGCATCTGTCATATTCGTTCCTGTCCGTTAGATGTATTCTCGGCTACTCTTGTCCAGTCAGAAGTCGCCATTTCAGAAAGTTCCATCTTCGGCCATGTTCGCTCTGAACCGTTTGTTCTAATCGTCATCGGACAGGCCAGGATACCGTTGAGGAAACATATCCTCAGATAGTTGTTTGCGCATTCTGAGTATCTATCAGTGCATGGGTGAATACTTTCATCCGATGGGGGTGGTGGGTCAGTTTAACCACGAAGAACGTAACATTGGTGACCCTCTCCACTATCCACTTGGTGTTGGGACGCTGTTCATAGGCCCATTCTAAGGGATCCACAGTGTCCAGTTGGGTCAGCATCGTCTCTAGCGACGCCCGATTGGTGATTGTGAAAGGATGGTCGTACACTGGGTTGATGGCACTGGAATAGAAATAGCACAATTCACGCGTCATCTTATGGCATAAGATGTACCCAAATGCTACATTTAATGTGAAGGACGTAGGTTGGTCATTGAAGATGGCTTCCACGTAGCTGCGTAGACGGGCGAGGTCGGTCAGTCGGAAATTGTACAAGTCCAATATAGGGCGATGACGGTGGAAGCAGTGTCGGATCATGGACCAATGGCGTCGATACATCTCACTCACTGGATGATCTTCGGGTAAGAGATCGCTGGGAACATCCACCGCATCTTCCAGAAAATGTTCGTTGTTGTCAGGCGTATGACTGGAAACAGTGATGCTAGGGACCGGCTGGATATCTAGGCTCTTCTGAGCTGTGGGTATAGGCGGGCTCTCCGTGATCGCATCACCAGTGGCATTCTCCTCCCCGGGTTCATCTTCAGTGGATCTGTCCCTCCTGGGTACCTCTTTAGTGGAAAGTTGTCCCTCATGCCGTGGTGATGCACCATGAATCAAACGCTCATGCCGTTTTAACTGACTGGGTCGTTTGAAGAGTTGACCACATTCTTCGCATGGACGCTTGGATGGCCCATGAATTGAACGTTCATGGCGCTGTAAATGATCTGGGCGCTGAAACGACAGTGTAGGCCTACATATCGTACAGCTATACCGGGCGGTTCCATCGTGCTTGGTAGCCTCATGGCGGCGCAAGTCGTGCCGGCGAGTGAATGATTTCGAGCACGTAGTACAAGTGAACATCTTGGTGGTTGACAGAGTGTCTGATGAAACGGCCAGGCCGTTTCCTTTTTATAGCAAGCTAGCTGTTGATCTATTTTTAGCACAATCAGTTCTAAACTAGGGGAAAACCCCTATCACCTCTAGCCAAAAGGGCTAATATCGGTCCCCGGGCTTATTGGGATCTGCCTATCAAGTCAATGGGGTGATGTGAATAACAACAAGTTCAGCAATGTTCATACAGTTTATTATCCCCAATGTTACATCATACCCAGGCTGGGGGAGCCGCCCTGGGTATGTTTAGTATGTTCGCATTCGAAATATCAAACACCGTGTTTTATTATTCAACGCATCGTCACATCAGGCACAAGTGTTTAACGAGCTCAAGTCAACGATCAGCATGTAGACATAGAGAGTATGTACGGCATGTTGTGGTATTCATCAGTGCATGGGTGACGCATTCACCCGATGGGTTGATTGGTCGTCTTGGTCACGAAAAACGTAACATTGGTCACCCTCTTTACCACCCATTGTGTGTTGGGTCGTTGTTGTTGGGCCCATCTCAAGGCATCCAATTGTTCCACTTGGTCCAGCATCATCTCTAGTGACCTCCGGTTAATGATGGTAAACGGTTGGTCGTACACTGGGTTGAAGGCACTGGAATAGAAATAGCGCAATTCACCCGTCATCTTATGGCATAAGATGTACCCAAATGCTACATTTAATGTGAAGGCCGTAGGTTGGTCATTGAAGATGGTTTCCACGTAGCTGCGTAGACGGGTGAGGTTGGTCAGTGGGAAATTGTAGATATCTTGAATAGGGCGATGACGGTGGAAACAGTGCCGTGTCATGGACCAATGGCGCCGAGAGATGTCACTCTCTGGATGATCTTCGGGTAAGAGATCGCTAGGAACATTTATGGGCTCGTCCAGAAAATGTTCGATGTATGACGTATGACTCGAAACCGTAACGGTGGGGTCCGGCCGGAAATCCAGGCTCTTCCCAACTGTAGGTATAGGCGGGCTCTCCGTCATCGCATCACCAGTGGCGTTCGTCTTCCCGGGCTTATCTTCAGTGGGTCTGACCTTCCGCGGCTCCTCTTCAGTAGGAAGTTGTCGCCAAAACCGTGGTGACGGGCCATGGCTCAAACGCTGATGCCGTTTTAACTGACTGCGTCGTTTGAAGAGTTGACCACAATCCTTACATTGTTCCGTCGCGTCCTCGTGGAATGAACGTTCGTAGCGCAGTAAAGCATCTTCCCGATTAAATGACCGTGCGCAGGTTATACAAGTATACAGTCCATCGTTGTGGGTGGAGGTTTCGTGGCGTCGTAAATTATTTAGACGAGTAAACTTCTTCTGGCAAGTTGTGCAAGTGAACATCTTGGTGGTTGACAGAGTGTCTGATGAAACGGCCAGGCCGCTTCCCTTTTATAGCACGCTAGCTGGTGATCTATTTTTAGCACACGCAGTTCAACTATCCCCAAGTCGAGGGCCGAGCCGTGACATCTTCGGTAACCTCCGTGTCTCTTTGGGCACCTCAAAGCCTGTGGAGCTCAGAGCTCGGAAGTGACATTTGCATATGACCTCTGCGAGGTCACAGGGCAGTGAAGGATGGTATTTGGTGTAGAGATGGACCATCCTTGGTCCGAATGCGTCATGGGAGGTGTCATGTTGTAGCTCTCGGGGTGTAGACCCCAATTTTAGGGATAGCCACAGCATCTGTGACGTCATTGGTGACGTCATCAGTACGAGTAGTAGCGAAAATGGGCATTTTTTAGCAGTGAAGGAGTATACACTATGTACAAATAGAATACAGGTGGTATGTACAAATAGAATAGTAGTGGTATGTATAAGGTACCAAAAAAAATTCTGTCAGGAGTAGGATTCGAACCTACGCCAGCTCTTCGCCGACCAGCACTTAATACCGGCGCCTTAGACCACTCGGCCATCCTGACTGTTTACAGTTTTTAACTCGTGTATCAACAGTTATATAGTGTGTTCGACATTTTTTCACAAGTCCAAGTAAGTAGTGCTCACACCATCGGCCAGGATTTTCCATTTCGGGCTAAGAAAGTAAAGGCGTCTCGTTGCTGGATGTACGTCCGCATTTCGGATGCTCTTGGAACTCGGCGTTTCGGAGCTCTTGGAGCTCCGGAGCTCATGGAGCTCCGGAGGTCACTTCCGCTTCCGTTCACGTGACCGGAACTGACCTTTGACCCCGGCGCGCAAAGGTTTCCACCGCGGTGGAAACCTTTGCACCGCGCGCGCCGGGGTCAACAGTTGGGAAGAGCCTGGATTTCCGGCCGGACCCCACCGTTACGGTTTCGAGTCATACGTCATACATCGAACATTTTCTGGACGAGCCCATAAATGTTCCTAGCGATCTCTTACCCGAAGATCATCCAGAGAGTGACATCTCTCGGCGCCATTGGTCCATGACACGGCACTGTTTCCACCGTCATCGCCCTATTCAAGATATCTACAATTTCCCACTGACCAACCTCACCCGTCTACGCAGCTACGTGGAAACCATCTTCAATGACCAACCTACGGCCTTCACATTAAATGTAGCATTTGGGTACATCTTATGCCATAAGATGACGGGTGAATTGCGCTATTTCTATTCCAGTGCCTTCAACCCAGTGTACGACCAACCGTTTACCATCATTAACCGGAGGTCACTAGAGATGATGCTGGACCAAGTGGAACAATTGGATGCCTTGAGATGGGCCCAACAACAACGACCCAACACACAATGGGTGGTAAAGAGGGTGACCAATGTTACGTTTTTCGTGACCAAGACGACCAATCAACCCATCGGGTGAATGCGTCACCCATGCACTGATGAATACCACAACATGCCGTACATACTCTCTATGTCTACATGCTGATCGTTGACTTGAGCTCAGTAAACACTTGTACCTAATGTGACGGTGCGTTGAATAATAAAACATGGTGTTTGATATTTCAATTTGTTTTGCTGTGAACATACTAAACATACCCAGGGCGGCTCCCCCAGCCTGGGTATGATGTAACATTGGGGATAATAAACTGTATGAACATTGCTGAACTTGTTGTTATTCACATCACCCCATTGACTTGATAGGCAGATCCCAATAAGCCCGGGGACCGATATTAGCCCTTTTGGCTAGAGGTGATAGGGGTTTTCCCCTAGTTTAGAACTGATTGTGCTAAAAATAGATCAACAGCTAGCTTGCTATAAAAAGGAAACGGCCTGGCCGTTTCATCAGACACTCTGTCAACCACCAAGATGTTCACTTGTACTACGCGCTCGAAATCATTCACTCGCCGGCACGACTTGCGCCGCCATGAGGCTACCAAGCACGATGGAACCGCCCGGTATAGCTGTACGATATGTAGGCCTACACTGTCGTTTCAGCGCCCAGATCATTTACAGCGCCATGAACGTTCAATTCATGGGCCATCCAAGCGTCCATGCGAAGAATGTGGTCAACTCTTCAAACGACCCAGTCAGTTAAAACGGCATGAGCGTTTGATTCATGGTGCATCACCACGGCATGAGGGACAACTTTCCACTAAAGAGGTACCCAGGAAGGACAGATCCACTGAAGATGAACCCGGGGAGGAGAATACCACTGGTGATGCGATCACGGAGAGCCCGCCTATACCCACAGCTCAGAAGAGCCTAGATATCCAGCCGGTCCCTAGCATCACTGTTTCCAGTCATACGCCTGACAACAACGAACATTTTCTGGAAGATGCGGTGGATGTTCCCAGCGATCTCTTACCCGAAGATCATCCAGTGAGTGAGATGTATCGACGCCATTGGTCCATGATCCGACACTGCTGACTGACCGACCTCGCCCGTCTACGCAGCTACGTGGAAGCCATCTTCAATGACCAACCTACGTCCTTCACATTAAATGTAGCATTTGGGTACATCTTATGCCATAAGATGACGCGTGAATTGTGCTATTTCTATTCCAGTGCCATCAACCCAGTGTACGACCATCCTTTCACAATCACCAATCGGGCGTCGCTAGAGACGATGCTGACCCAACTGGACACTGTGGATCCCTTAGAATGGGCCTATGAACAGCGTCCCAACACCAAGTGGATAGTGGAGAGGGTCACCAATGTTACGTTCTTCGTGGTTAAACTGACCCACCACCCCCATCGGATGAAAGTATTCACCCATGCACTGATAGATACTCAGAATGCGCAAACAACTATCTGAGGATATGTTTCCTCAACGGTATCCTGGCCTGTCCGATGACGATTAGAACAAACGGTTCAGAGCGAACATGGCCGAAGATGGAACTTTCTGAAATGGCGACTTCTGACTGGACAAGAGTAGCCGAGAATACATCTAACGGACAGGAACGAATATGACAGATGCAAATGGTGGCCTCTGATTGGACAAGAATATTCTTGAATTGTAAATATACCCAACGCGGCTCCCCCAACGTGGGTATGATGTAACATTATATGAAAAAAAACTTCTTGTTGTTGTTGTTCTCTTATGTGTGATCATTGTTGTTGTTGCTGTTGTTGTTCTCTGTCCGGTCTATATCATGGTGTTATGTTAGAGTGTTAAGGTGTAACGACGGGCGTCGACTGGCGTCACTGCATTTCGAAGAATTAGTGACAATTCCATGGAATATCAGAGCTTCTGATCTATTTCACCTGGGCGTTGAAGCATTAAGAATGGCGTTGGTGGGCGTTGCTACAAGATGACACCTCACACGACGCATTCGCACCGCGGATGGTCCATCTCTACACCAAATACCATCCTTCACTGCCCCAAAATGCTCACTTTCGCTACTACTCGTACTGATGACGTCACCAATGACGTCACAGATGCTGTGGATATCCCTCAACTCGGAATGTACACCCCGAGAGCTACAACATGACACCTCTCAGGACGCATTCGAACCAAGGATGGTTCCTCTCTACTCCGAATACCTTCCTTCACTGCCCCAAAATGTCCACTTTCGCTACTACTCCTACTGATGACGTCAACAATGACGTCACAGATGCTTCGGACATGCCTCAACTCGGAATGTACACCTCAAGAGCTACAAAATGACACCTCACATGACGCATTCGGACTAAGGATAGTCACTCTCTACACCAAACTCACCCCCACGCACCCATAAAATGTCCACTTTTGCTACTACTCGTACCGATGACGTAATCAATGACGTCACAGATGACGCGGACATCCCTCAAATCGGAATGTACACCCCGAGAACTACAAGATGACACCTTCCAGGACGCATTCGAACCGTGAATAGCCCATCTCGATCCCAAATACCTTCATGCACTGCCCGAAAATGTCCACTTTCGCTACTACTCGTACCGATGACGTCACCGATGACGTCACAGATGACGCGGACATCCCTCAAATCGGAATGTACACCCCGAGAACTACAAGATGACACCTTCCAGGACGCATTCGAACCGTGAATAGCCCATCTCGATCCCAAATACCTTCATGTACTGCCCCAAAATGGTCACTTTACTTACTACAACCAACTGCGCCTGCGCAGATTGACGCGACTTGCATTCAAAAACACGCCATTCTGACTCTAACCCACACAAGCTTCACTTTGACACCTTCCACGACCCATTCGAACCCTGAATAGTCCATCTCTACCCCAAACACACCCCTACATAGCACCCAAAATGCCCCCTTTCGCTACTACTCGTACTGATGACGTCACTGATGACGTCACAGATAACGCGGACATCCCTTAAATCGGAATGTACACCCCGAGAACTACAAGATGACACCTTCCAGGACGCATTCGAACCGTGAACAGCCCATCTCGACCCCAAATACCTTCATGTACTGCCCGAAAATGGCCACTTTCGCTACTACTCGTACCGATGACGTCACCGATGACGTCACAGATGACGCGGACATCCCTCAAATCGGAATGTACACCCCGAGAGCAACAAATGATTGTCTCTTACACGATGCATTCGACCAAGGATGTTCCCCTCTCGACCCCAATACCTTCATGTACTGCCCGAAAATGGCCACTTTACTTAATACAACCAACTGCGCATGCGCAGATTGACGCGACTTGCATCCAAAAACACACCATTCTGACTCTACCCCACACAAGCTTCACTTTGACACCTCACACGACCCATTCGAACCGTGATTAGCTCATCTCTAACCCAAACACACCCCTACATAGCACCCAAAATGCCTGTTTTCTATACTGCGGCCAGACTGCGCATGGGCAGACTATTGAACACGGACGAACCATTAGTGTAGTCAAGTGCTCCTCCACGAGAGCTTCAAAATAAGACCTCACTCGACCCCGTTGGACCATTAGGGACTCACCTAGACTCCAACATGTCCACCCCGTATGGGCCTATACACCCACAGCCATGCAGTATAGGCCTATGGGCCTACCCAGGCCTCGGTGACTTTTTTCAAAAATTTCACCGATTCGCTCCGCAACACTTCCTATCGTGTTCTAAATGACGAGACGAGCAAAACGAGACCCCACAACCCTACCGCAAATGTATAGAAGTACGTTTCCCAGGGGGATAAACATTGAACCTATACCCCAGTATGGGACTATATGGGGCTCGGTGACTTTTTCAAAAATTTCACCGATTCGCACGGGGACACTTCCTATCATATTCTAAATGACGAGACGAGTAAAACGAGACCCCACAACCCTACCGCAAATGTATAGAAGTACGTTTCCCAGGATGGTCCTATACCTCCCATACCCCATATAGGCATTTTCCGTAATTTAGGATAAAGTCCGTATTCCGTATTTTTTCAGGAAAATTTTTACATACACCCACCCTGGAACTAGGGGAAGATAACTCTGTTGATAGACAAGCCCTGTTAAGCCCGGCGACCTATATACCCCTCATACCCCATATAGGCATTTTCCCAGGTTTTTCGATAAAGTCCGTGTTCCGTATTTTTTTTCAGGAAAAATTTTACATGCAGCCACCCAGCCATCAAATACCCTTCACCTAGGCTTCACGTTGATACCTCACTCGACCCCATTCGACCATTAGGGGCTCCCCTAGCTCCAAACGGCTATTTCCATACCCTTGGGCCACCGCGCATGCGCACAATGCCGATATTTCAATCCCACACCCAACCCATCAGATGCCCCCTCACATAAGCTTCACTTTGATACCTCACTCGACCCCATCGGTCCACTAGGGGCTCCCCTACATCTCAAAACGATTATTTCCATACACTTGGGCCACCGCGCATGCGCAGAATAACGCTATGTCAACCCCACACCCAGCCCATTAGATGCCCCTTCACATAAGCTTCACTTTGATACCTCACTCGACCCAATCGGACCATTTTATCTAGGGACTACTTTTTCTCCGCGGAAGGTTTTTCCGCGACCGAATCACCGCCAGACATGACCGCATCACCGCGGATGAATACATTTTTGACCTGGGTCACGTGATATGCAAATTTGGAACTCTCCTGTGCTGGAGGTAGCTTTTTGGTCTTTCTGCCGGAACTATACTGCACTTGACCTCTGTGACCCTCCCGTGACCTCCAAGTTCCTCCACACTCCGCCACCGGGGGGAACAAAAAAGTAGGTCAATGGGACTCCTGCCGGTAGTTAGCTACTACTAGTATGGAAGGCCAAATATCCAAATAATCAGAAACTCACAGTTACTGAATCGAAAACCTAACAGAAAACTTAAGTTATCAAAAAGAAAACCATGGTTTTCCAATCGAAAACTTAAGTTTACGGTCGAAAACCTAGGTTATCTACTACATAACCCCGAGTTTCTCTTTTCCTAACCTCGAGTTTCTATTTTTCAACACCGAAAATCACAGTTGTCCATAGAAAACTTAAGTTATCAAACCGAAAACCTAGGTTTTCGAATTGGTAACTTAAGTTTACGGTCGAAAACCTAGGTTATCCAGTAGACAACCCCGGGTTTCTCTTTCAATTTCGAGTTTCTGTTTTATTTTTGGACATTCGTGTAGAAAACTTAAGTTATAAATCGATAACTTAGGTTTTCGAATTTGCGATTGTCGTAAAGTGAAACTCGACTAACTAACTTCGAGTTTCGACATCCGGGTACTATGGGTTTCGTGCCCTTTCCCGCATGCTGACTGATTAAAATGTCAGACAGAACCACAAAATCGACATGTATTCAACAAGGTTCAACAAAAGGATAACTGAGATTATTTATTCAATGTAGACTATCCTGTATGTCCGAGCCTAGTTTATACAAGCATTATCAAAGACTGGGTATTGCTACTCAGAACTAGTCTTTTAATCAGTTTAATAGCTATATATATATGCTGCAGACTGAATTGGGGGAAATAATCTAGTTAAAATTCAGCTATCCGGTCATGCTGACTGACCGACATAAGACAGGTCAATGTAATTCACACCAGCAAACCGCATTCAGTAATATGTACATAGCTACTTTAGCAAATACTTCGGTGGCACACAAGCTGTCTCTGGGTCAACAGCGATTACTACAGGCATACGGTGAATGTTCTATCTGTGTGAGCAGTTTGATTCCGTATAATTAATTTCGCCACGTGGTTCTCTCTGCATTTCTGATTAGTCAACAATCGGAAAGGCGCCAAACCCAAAGTACCCGGATATCGAAACTCTAAGTTAGAAAATCGAGTTTCACTTCACGACAACCATCAATTCGAAAATCTAGGTTATCGATTAGAAAGTGTCCAATAAAAGAGAAACTCGGGGTTGTCTGCTAGATAACTTAGGTTTTCGACCGTAAACTTAAGTTATCAATTCGAAAACCTAGGTTTTCGGTTCGATAGCTTAAGTTTTCTAATCACAACTGTGATTTTCGGGGTTGAGAAATAGAAACTCGAAGTTAAGGAAAGAGAAACTCGGGAGTGTGTGGTAGATAACCCAGGTTTTCGACCGTAAACCTAAGTTTTCGATTCGAAAACCATGGTTTTCTCTTTGATAACTTAAGTTTCTGTTTGAAAACTTAGGTTTTCGATTCAATAACTGTGAGTTTCTATATAATTATTTGGACATTTGGCCTTCCATAAGAGAGTGTCACCTGTATGAAACTACTCTAACATGGTATGTCATTTGTAGGTCGTGGTGAAGACGATCGCATGACTGCACACATATTTTATGTGCAGGGCATGGTACCAACACGTCGTGTTTCGTGTGATAAATGATATAGTATAACTCTGAGATCTAACTGCAGTGTATCAGGTTTGGATTTTTACATATTATTTAGCAGGCCTACATTTTCTTCGATTGGAACAGTTTTTTGAAAGGGATACTTGTATAACAACTGTATATTTTCGACTCGGACAAGTTTTCACCGAATCTGCATCACAGGTACGTGCGGGTCTCCTTTACATCGCTTTACTTGTAGTATACAGTGTTGTAAAAGGTATTTGTCAAAAGTAAATAATAATTAAATAAAGTTGATGCCTGCCCGGAAAATCTTCCGTACCTTATAGCTAATAGCATGAATCGAGGTTCGGGGCATTGACCACGTGCACAAGTTCTGTATGCTCCAGTTTAATATAGTATGTCCAATGTTATACCAGGTAATGAGGTTATATCAGGGTCAACCCAAACCTTCCGGTACAAGTGTCCTAAAATTCCTCTAGAATTAAATCTTTTCGATAATAATACCGATTCCAATCCAGCGATATAGGTACTATTCCATAATACGCATATTTTCTCTGATATTTAAATAAACGTCAAAAGTGAGTATGCGTGAATTCTGGATTGTAATTGTCAATGTGAAGTTTTGTTTTGTTTATCTCAGAGATACATATCAGTGTACGATTTCAACTGTGACGGTTGACCCCGATCTGTATCGTAGGCCATCTCTGCCACAATGCATTACTTTGAGCAGTTAGTTAGTTAGCAGTTGAAAATACATTGAAAATCAACCAATCATAAGCCCCGAATTTCAACGCATTGAAAATCAATTGCAATGCTTGAAAATAGACCAATACAAAACGTGTGTATATCAATGCATTGAAAACCAACCACTGGCATGGGTTGTTACAGAGCAAGGTGCTCTGTTCTGACCCCGACATTTGCGTCAGGTGGGCTTACTAGTAGGTGACGTGTCACTCTACTCTTCAAATAACACTTGCAAAGATCTCAACCGAACTAATAATTGTACTGTGAAACTGCCGGTCACGATATTTGCTCTCCAAATATTTGCAGTATTTGTAATCTGGTGTTGTATAATGGTTCAGCTGCTTCAAAATCCCGATTATCGCAGTCTGACCTTGCTGACAAAGCTGATGGAGAAAAGAATGGCAAACCTCCAAGAAAAACCTCGTTTCATTGATTTTTCAATTACATTTTCAATACATGGGAGTGTGACTAACGTCACAGGACCTACGAAGTAGGGTTTTATATGATTTAAGTGTGTACCTTGACCTAAGACTGACCATTTCCATGGTCGCGTGAGGCATTGAGATATGTTTTTGCCAATTTCGAGGTTTCTAAGTCACCTAATTAGGTCAGAAATTGGATCAGAAAGTAGGTCACGTTGACCTTGATACAATTAGGTCAGGTCACACTGGCATTGACCTAATTAAACGCATTTCCATAGTCTTAGGAGGCAATAGGATATGATTTTGGCAATTTCGAGGTTTATAGGTCACCTAAGTAGGTCAAATTTTCATCAAAAGTAGTTTAGCTCAGAACTTGCTATGTCGCATAATTAGGTAAGAAATTAGGTCACATTGACCTTGATCCAATTCGGTGAGGTCACACTGACATTGACCTAATTAATTGTATTTCCATGGTCTTAGGAGGCATTAGGATATGTTTTTGCCAATTTCGAGGATTATAGGTCAC